>JAXQQM020088316.1:0-33709 GCA_034641835.2 Pinus albicaulis | reverse complement strand
TAAAGTGTTGTCTAAGTGCAATGTACCTCCTAAATACTCAGAGCAGACCTAGAAGGAGGGTGCACATGTGAAAGGGGCTAAACCTTTGAGATGGTTTAGGGTTTTTCAAGACTTTCATCCTATAAAATAAAGAGGAGATCAGCAAGAAAGGGTTATTCAAGATATTCAGAAATTAGTCTAATTAGACTAATTCTCTAGGCTTTTTAGCTTGAGAATAGTGTTGCTTAGAACTAGGTGTTCCTGGGCAGGAATCCCACCTCTTTCCATATAGTAGCTCTTGGAGCATCCACTATCCAGCAATTGGCCAAGCCTCTACTTCCAACTGCAATGCAGACACTATTGAGGGTTGGATTTCTTTTGTAAGATGTATCAAGTGGAGCTCTAGATCTATTCAGATCTAGATTGTTTTCAGGAGTCTCTTCTCATGGAGTGTGTCTTTTAACCTCCTGGAAGAGTGTCTCTCCTCTTGGAGCATAATTTCAGATTTTGGAATCAAGCCATATCATATTCTAGAGCCTACAACACAGTTACCCTTCCTGAACTATGCAATCTGCAAGGAATAATTTGCAGAGTGATTCAACTATCTCTTGGGAGAGAGATCTCTGGTGTTGGGAATCTTCCCTCACTGTGGTGATCCATGGATTGGGAAACCAATCCATGTACCTTCCAGATCTGATCTGTTCATACATACTTTCACTTCATAAATTCTTTAGAAATCTATAGATCTTCTTCATAAGATTTCAGAGCTACTCCATACGCTTCACGATTTGCTGAAAACCCCAAGGGGTATATAAAATAGGGAAAATATAATTTATGGATATTATATAGATATAATATTTTGTGCACTGATCTATCCTAGATCTTATTTGTAACCTACAACTGTTGTATGCTTCAAAAAATAACGCTATCAAGGTTTTATAGTGAAATACAATTGTTGCAACACCTCTTTTAGAGGGATTTTCTCATAAAAGTCTTCATTTCCACTATTCTACTGTATGAGTAGTGTTGTGAAAATGATTTCATGATTTTATTAACCTATTCCAACTAATACCTTCAGAAAATCACGCTGCCTGAGCTTCAGTAAATTTCTGCATAATTTAAGCCATGGGAAATCAGGGTTTTCTAGCCTAGTTTGGGAAGGAGGAATTGTTTAGCTTAGCTATAATTATTTTTTTGAGCTAAAATTCGGAGCATAGGTCCCTCATGACCTAATCTGAAATAACCTCCCGCAATTTCCATTATTTGTACAAATATCTCTGAATATACTCATTTTAGGGCCAAAATCATCACTTTTTGCCACCTTTTCGCCCATAAAATGCTATATAAGGTTGCTGCTTCATATTTAACTGAATTTTGAGTGTTTTGAAATTTTTATCAGACATATTGCTATAGTCCACATTGGAAATAACTCAGATTATTCCCAATCTGTAGTTATTCCTGAAAAAGGAATATTACACCTTTTCCTTAGATAAATCATTAATTTCAAAAAATATACATCTAATTTTTCAAGTCAAACATAAATTAAAATTTAACACTAACATATCTCTCACCACACCTAGTCAAAATGCCTTTAATAAGACTTGGAAATTTTGGTCTTTTGTGCCTTCGAAATTTGTCCTCCTATGCCTAAAAATACATCCTTCTATGCCTCATAAATTCTTCCTTCTATTCCTCACAAGTCCATCCTTCTATGCCTTCTAAATTTGTCTTTTATTTACATATATATTCATCCTTTTTTATCCTGAAATTCTACCTCGTGAGATGGTTATTATGGTCTAAAAAAATACCCAAATGGAGAGGATGTGTGGCCTATTTATACTGAACAAAATTTCTTGAAACAATGTGACTATTGGGTTGAGAAAACATGAAAATGTTGGGGCCAAACATACATTTTTGAGGCATATATTCAATATTTAAAAATTCAAAATTCCTCTTTTTAAAGGCAACATGAAGCACTTATATTTGGAGGTCTAAAATATGAATTATGAAGACTGACCATAGCTGCAAAAATTTAACACTCCCTACTAGTTAAGGAGGTATTCATAATGGATATCAATACAATTCAATAATTCTAGTAGGTACTTCTGACCCATGGTGCATCATTAGCATTAAATAGTTACCATGATTCTAGTCGGCACCTCTAACCCTTGGTATACAGACTAGTACTGGTTCACCATCATATTTGTCAATATCTTTAAATCATAGTGAATCTCCAAATGCCTCACTCTTCATGGGTAATTATGGGCCTGATTCTAAATGTTCTCACTCAACCTATCTAGAGATTTTGAGCCTGAAGCTGAAAGGAACCCATTCAATTGAGTGATTCTTGGGCCTCTAGGACCATTCTTACTAAGTTTGGTCAACATAGTTGACATAAGAAGAATGGTTGTCCTTTGTTCGACCGTTCTTCCTAATTCTATTCAACATACTTGACTTGGAGAGAATTATTTTCCTTTAATGAGATAGCTATGTTGTTGTGTTAATCCAGTACCTATAGAAAGTATCGTGCATTAGAATTATGCTCAATAATTCACCACTTACAACAATTCAACAATTATCCAAGTCATCACTAGGAACCTTGTTAACACCTGTGACCTATGGTGAAACCCTAGGATATTACAATTATTTCATGCTAATTGAATGGTAACTCTTTTTCTCAATGCTAGAGGCGCTCACTAACCCACCTAGGGAGAAAATTGTGCCTTCATGCTTTTTGGAATATTCTCCCTACCGAAATTTTTTGGGCCCTGCTCAATAGTTTTTCCTATCAATATTTTGACCTAGGGAGAATTTTTTCCCATTCATGTGACAACATCACCATTCCTTCTAAACAAGGAAAATATTCTCAACCACTTCGGCTTAACCCCAAAGTATAAAAAATTCTCAATCTTCTCTATGAAGTATCAAAAATTTTCCCTGGGCTAGACGAATTTTAAGTCTCACTACTCCCTTCGGTACCATGTCTCTGTACTATATATCATTTTTCTTTGACCTACCATCATGGTCGTTACTTGCACTTTATCAAGTAATTCTACAAGTGAATCCATATTTCTTTACAATTCACTAACAAAGATGCAATATAATCGGCTTTTGCAGTATTGTGACATATGTCAACTTCCTACTCATCCAATAAATCATAATAGAGCCCAAATGGAAGCAATATTTTGATAAAATCTTTCTTTATTATACACTCCTATCACAATTTGAATGAGTATATCCCTATAGCCTCAATTCACCACCTCAAACATATCTAAAACCATAATTGGTTGTTTAATAAAAAATATTACAATGTTGGTACATGTTGAATCACATGCCTTTTTTCAACCATAAGTTGATTGAATACTTTATGCTTACTCTAATTGGGTGCAATATAGTGTGACAATCTCAATGACATTAAATCATCCCAAAAATATACGAGGGACCTCAATAACATTCTTCAAGTAGGTAATGCATCAATTATAGGTCCATGTCAAACTCGTAGGTCAACTCCCTCTAAAGCTAAAACAAGGCTCCCTAACTGCTTCCTCTATTGTAGAAGCAAATAATTTTTCCACAACTACTCCCTATGAAACATGAGTCCTTTTGTTTGGTTCATAAACAAATCATATAGAATCAACATTGATCCAACTATGAGGTACAATCTTCTAGTTTCAAGGAGGATGCTCCCTTGGGACCCTCAAATGCTTTAGGTGGTTCCATGTACACTTCTTCCTCACTTTCATGATGGGGAAATTTATCCTCTACATCCATCTAATGTAGTTCCATAATAGAAGAAAAATTAATTCTAATAGAGGTGTACCTGGAAAGTTGGACCATATGCCTTTTCATGATCCTCTCCCTCTGGGAGAACCTTCTAGTCTCAAATATCTCTTTCTACTTTTCTATGATTCCATTTTCTCCACACTATATCTTGTATATCTATTTTGGAAGTCGCCACTTATTTTCCTTTGACACAATAAAATTATACTTCAAACTTGTTGATCTTCATTCTCCCTCTGAGCTCAAATTTGATTTAATACAATATATCTCAACAAAGAGTCCTCTTGTCAAAATATTTGCTTCGTTCTTCCACTACTTCCATTTACTGCCATAATCCAGGCAACCTTAACTACGTACCTAAAATCATCAATGGGAGGCCATGAAAGAACAACCACAACTAAGAAAAATAAATAAAAACAAGAGGCTAAACAATAGTAAAAACAACAACAAAAATAATAGGCATGGAAGAGAGATATAAAATACTTATCTTTTGAGGATTATATGGAGATGTTAGCTCCCTCTTATTCCTAGCCTTATTACATCCATATTCCAAATTTATCAATCTCTTCCTCATTATCAACATGATATCATTCCTTACATAAGAAAGGGTTTCTTCTTTTAACGAAAACATTAATCTTCAATACTTAGGGTCTATATTTAAGGTTATTTGTATAAACCATAGATCTTTCTTAACCATATTTTTTAAGACTTAACTAGGGTTTAGAAACCTTAGGGAAAATAACTTCATTATATTATGATATTTCCACCACACGTATCTATTTTTCATCTTAAATGATAGATATTTATTAATTTTGTAATAATTTACCTTTCAAAAAACATTTATCACTGTCAAAATCAAGCTCTTATACAATTCAATCATTAGAAAGTAAATTATGGTTTCGTATATCCATAAGAGGAACAGGTATTTAAGTTCCATCACATTTATCTTTATACATTAACATCACCGTGAATCAATTTCCTAGTAGAGACTGTTGAAATGACTTAGAATTTACACACACTCTTCAGTCGTCCTTGTAACATATAGAATTATCATAATAGTAGAAACAAGTGTATATTTTGACAACAGTAGCAAACTATCTTTCTATATCCAAGATGTTGAAAACCATAGAATCTCCATGTCTTTTTTATTCTTCCAAATCAAGTAACTAGGTTTGTTGAAAGCCATTATCCCTTGGGAATGGTTTAAATTCAAATCATTAAAATGTATTATTAGTTCAAAAAAGTGAAATAGGTGTCTTCAAAATCCATTAACTTCAAACTAATAACTACAATTATTCATTTGTAATTGAATATTGTTCAAATCTAAACTAATTAAGAATTATCAATAATTTTGTCATTTACAAAGAGAACTTATGTCTTCTCAAGAGGACTTGGTCTCAAAAGTTTATGAGAGACGTATGAATGTCATTTATAATTTTATGTCAAAGGGGCTTCGTGAAATTCCATAAGATGTATTTATGGGATTCTATTGATTCTGAGAAACCTTTTTGAATGCCAAAAACAAAGCTTTTTCTAAGTGACAAGAGACTTAGATCTCTTGCAACAACACATTAGCTTTTGAATTAATTTCAAAAGAACTATTCTTCTTTATGTACCAAGACATAGATCGGCGGGTGCATCTTCCACATTTATTGTGATGATCCCGAGTAAGTGTTCATTCATGCTTACTATATATTTTACTACATATACCATTTCTTATGCTTGTACCATATGTTTCCTTTGTGTTAGTAATGAAACTTGAATTTCTTGCTTGTTTGGTTCTTATATTTCACAAATAGGTGATGGAAATCACTCAAATTTCAATATTTTATGGACTTCTCATTTACTCATATAATGTATAACAACTAATTCAATAATCCACAATAATATCATTTTCCATTGTAATAGTCCATTCCACTGTATTGAAATTCAACTATTCAATAACAAGATTGAGAATATCATTCAATGATGACATGACACATTAGTCATGTGCTTTTTGGATGTAAACTTACTTCCACAATCTAGGGCTTACAAGAAATTTTTATTAGGCCCCATGCATAAGAAGAAATTTTATGTTGGCCTTTGTATTAAATGAGGTATTTTGGGCATGTTTTTCCAGGCCTCTTGGCTTCTCTTGATCACCATCCCATAGGTTTCTCAACCTACCATAATTATTAGTGTTTATCTAAGGCTTTTTACCTTTCAAAAGTTAATATGAGGGCATCCTTAAGGTTTCTCACCTCATGTAACCAATTCTTAGACTTTCTCAGTCTACCTATGATTAGACTAGGAGCAATTTTCAGCCTAATATAGATAAAACTTCAATTCTCTATAATTTTTGTCACAAAAGGGGACTAGGGATAAGTGATTTCTCTTTGACCTTAATCCTTCAAGGATACTCTTAAACCAACTTTGATACCATGTTGATTTTTGAAGGGCCTTATAAACTAATAATTAGTTCTTATGGTTTATTAGGTTAATATTTTTTTTCATTCACATTCATTATAAATTAGTTAAAAAAAATATCTCAACAATAGAAACAAAATAATAGTAAGATCATAAAGAGATAACCAAACAATAGGCACCAGAATTTACGTTGGGAAAACCCACATGGGGGAAAACCTAGAAATATTTTCATCAGAGAAATCATTAAGTTCAATACAAATGCATCTAATTATTCAAGTCAAACATAAATTAAAATTAAATAGTAACATAGACCTGAACACACCTGGAAAATTTCCCTCACTAAACCTCAAAAATTTCAATTTTCTCTACCTAAAAAATCCATCCTTATATGCCTCAGAAATATTCTTTTATTGCCCTTGGAGTAATCCTTTATTAGCCCAAAATTATTCCTCAGAAGATTCTTGTTATGATTAAAAATATACCCAAATGGAGAGGACGAGTGGACTATTTATAATGTACAAAACTTCCCCAAATAGTATGATTGTTGGGTTGAGTCGACATGGGAAAATTGGGGGCAACCTTTCATCTTTTAGACAAAGATTCAATATTTAAAAATTCATAACTTCTCTTCTTAAATTTGAAATGAAGAAAATGTATTACATATATTTGGAGGGCTATAATATCAATTATGATGACCAACCATTTCTACAAAAGTTCAAAAAATAATAATAATAATAAATATTTATCCAATAAAATGAAAAAATACTCAAAATAAGGCATGTGAAAGGAAAAATCAAGATAAAGAATGAATTAAAAATGTTGGATCCTAGGGATTGAATTCCTTATGATGGATGTTTTTTATGTAAGAAAGGTGAAGAAGAAAAAAGACATATTTTTGGGGCTTGGGGCAATAGGCGATAAAAATATAGCATAATAGTAGACTGATAGATATGGGGTGTCTAGTTGTAGATGGATATGTTGCAGTTAAGCCTATGGTTGGATGTAGATTCATCACCCACATGTTTTCCATCAAGAGTAATTTAGTGGACAAATAGCCTAATGCATTACATTTGTAAGAAGATTCACCACTTCATAGGTAAGTTCCTCCAATCAATTAGAATTTGTAAGTTGGGATAAATATATATTTTATTTTTATATTTTTTTATTGAATTTCTATGGATATTATTTTCATAGAGGGCCTCACTCAATGAACATCTAACTATCATAACTCTCATTTATGGGTGAGAATTTTTTTATTTTTTTTATTTAATTTTTCACATCACTCATTCTATTCTTTGCTTATGTTTCTGGTAATCCTATGTTTAATTGTATTGTCACTATTAGGATTACCATATGGTATTCGTTCTCCTGTTTGGAATGGTATTATTAGTGTGGGAATGTCCATGGTGACACAAGTTTAATATTTTGTGGATATGTTGATGGAATATGGAAGTCTTTTCTACCATTGGGTTTCTATCTCGGTGGTTTAGTGAGGCTTACGATCACCTCCATTGGGTCTTTTTAGTCTTAAAAGATGTGGTGAGAATGACCAGTGTGTGTGGCTTCAAATGGAGGATGTATTTTCATCTTCTACTTTTGCTCCTTTCCTTTCAATATCACAAGTTTCAATTCCATCAATTCTCAAATTTTCCTGGATATTACTTTATGTATCTATTTTAATTCTGGGATACATGGTGTGCACTTCCCTAGGATTTATATTTGAATGGAAGAATAATGACAGGGAATAGGACTATTCAATGACTTTGGTTTGCCTTTTTTTTTATGCTCTAATATTTTCTCTCAGGAATTCTACTCTATTTTGGTTTATAAATGACATGGTCTCATTGTTTTACATGTTCATATTAACTAAATTAATTCCTTTTTGTAAAGTGATCATGACCCTCATTATTTTGTCTTACTATTAGCATCTATAAATTGACATAACTTGGGAAGTTGATTTGTGCTTTTATTTAGACCATTTGTTTCAACCTAATGCTTGAATGCCGGAACTTATGGATTTTGTGAGGAAACACAACAGGTTGGACACAACCCTTCGAAAAATGAAACAAAGAATCATCGATTCACTAGAAGGAATGTAATCTCCTCAAACTCGCATGCACAGCCTAGTAGATGGATTGGACTCCTTACACTCTCAGATCACAACCTGCTAGATGAATTGGACTCCTTGCGCTCTAAGATCGAGGACATGAGAACATGGTGGTGCAATTATGTAAATTATAAAGACAAAAGTGTCTCCTTTTATAATTACTCACATAATTAATGCCTAAAAAACTCATGAAATGAGGACACAATGAGAAAATTATAAAAATGTATATTTTGGTCATTGTCACATAAATAACACCTACAAATCTCACAAATTGTAAATTTTTCTATTTTTTAATATATTCTTGTGTGTATATAAAATATATGAGGAGATGAATACATAAAATATATAAGGAGATTAAGAAATCACATCACCTAAATAAATTTTATTTAGAAACTAAAGATATACTAGAGTAGATAAATGTCTTTTCGAATTAATCACATTATTATAATTTGGTCAACGTTTCTAACCAACTAATGTGGTTCATCCTCAAGAAAATGTGACGAAACCCATCGATCTTATTTAATAAATAGTATGGATGCATCATTTCCTGGTATTAGCCAAACAAAACTAGATGTTAAAAAACTAGTCGTTAGAAACTAGTTATTTAAAAACTAGGCGTTAATAAATTAGTTAATTAGTTAATAGGAAGTAATATAAATATTAGTAATTAAATTTTTTATTTATTAATTAATAGATATTATAATAAAATATAACATATAAATTTTTTTATGTAATTTTAATATAAAATATTTAATTTAGATATTTAATTATTTAAATATGAAAAATAAAAAATTATCTAGAGAGAGTTGCAGTCCAGCTCTTACACAACTTCCAACGATCATTTGTATTGAGATTTTTAGCATGAAGCTCAATCTCAATGGCTTCCCTAAGCTTCCTATGATTGAAGTGGTCAACCTTAGCAATGACTTTGGATTCTTCAATGCATACATGGTGACAATATTTCTCCACATGTTCTGCAAGAGCGAATGTGAGAGATCGATTGGGCCTAATGCCTGCGACATGCTCCTAGATTATCTGTCTAATAGATCTGCCAATTTCACCAACATAGGGTGTGCCACATGAACAAGGAATCATGAAAACACCCTTCATGTCTTTCGGTTCGATAGGGTCCTTGACAAATCTTAGAGAATTTATAATAGTGCAAAGGGGTTTATATTAAGAGGAGACATTATTCCTTCTCAGGACATGGGAAACATTTTCCGTGACCCATTGGATAAATGGGAGATGAACCTTGGAATAGGATCCACACAAGCAGATTTTCCATTTAATCCTTTATATGCCTTTCAAACGGCCCTATGGCCCTTAGATATACTATACTCATTATTCTCAAAAACGTCAAGAAGATGGGTTTTCTCTAACTCCAAGTGGTTTTTGTCAGAGATTCTAAGAGCATGGGTATCAAGAGTGCAAAGAACACAAAATTTCTGAGAAGGAAAATGATGAGAACCAGCATGAAGATAATGTTTTATGTGTGTTTTCTTGCGAAAAAACTTGGTGTGAAATGGAACCATCCTCCATTATAGAGAGACTGATATCCAAGAAAGGAAGTGAACCATCAACCTCAACTTCCATGGTGAATTTTATGGAATATGACAAGGAATTTAGGTGCCTAAGAAATAGATCTAACTTCTCCTGACCGTGGGGCCAAATGACATAGGTCCCATCCATGAATATCTTCCATTTCCTAGGGTGAAATTGAGTTGAGACTAAGGCATTTTATTCAAAATATTCCATAAAAAGGTTCGTGACTACACTTGAGAGAGGGGATCCCATAGAAACACAACAAGTCTTCTCATAGAACTCACCTTCAAAACTGAAAAAGGTTAAGGTGAGGCAAAGACCAACATACTTAGAAGTGTCTTGGTCAGAGAACTGCTTAACGACATCAGTGGCTTCCTTGATGGGGATTTTGTTAAATAATGAAACAACGTCAAAGATGAATAATAATTCCCCAGGTTCCAACTTAACGTCCTTCAATTCATTCATGAGGGAGGATGAGTCCTTAACATAGGATTCAGTGAGACCCATAAGGTGTTTAAGCTTTTAGGCCAAGAACATAGCAAGATGATAAGAGGGGCCACCTATTGTGTTAATAATAGGTCTCAAAGGGACCCTAATTTATGAATTTTTGGGAGGCCATAAATCCTAGGGGTGAGGGGATTGCTCTCAATAAGCTTTCTACAAAGACGATTAAGAGAGGGACCCAGTTTAATGGGCAAGGAAATCTCCCTAGAAATATTATTAAGGGGATTATTTTTAAGCTTAACGTAACTTCAACTATTTGAAATATGGTCTGACATTTTGCTAACATAGTCAGATTTATCCATAATGACAATGGCACCACCTTTTCGGCCTTGAGGATTACAATGTTGGCGCTGTCCCTCAGAGATTTTAAGGCCATAACCTTGAGCTTGCTCAAGTTTCTTTTGGGAGGGTTAGCCTTCCTGAGAATAATGGAGAAATATTGTCTAATAGTCTCCTTTACATTATGAGGAAGATCCTTAATGCCATATTCAATGCTGCAAAAAATGTCATCAGTAGGAATCTTCCTCGAGGATAAGGTGAAATTAAGCCCCTTATTAAGGAGACTAAAAACAAAAGGGAAAAATTTAAGCTAGAAAGTTTAATGATATTTTTAAAATTGGGGCCTTAATTTAAGCTAGAAAGGCCTTTAAAGTATTAAATGGAAAATCTACTCATGTGAATCATGTTTCTAGGGTTCATCCCCCGTGTCCTCAGAAGGAATAATGTCTCCTCTTCATTTAAACCCCTTTGTACGATTAGAAATTTTTTAAGATCTATCAAGGACCCTATCGACCCAAAAGACATGAATGGTTTTTACATGATTCCTTGTTCATGTGGCACACCCTATATTGGTGAAACTAGAAGATCCATCAGGCAGAGAATCCAGAAGCATGTTGCAGACATTAGGCACAATAAATCTCGCACATCCACTCTTACAGAACATGTGAAGAAATCTTGTCACCATGTATGCATTGAAGACTCCAAATTCATTGATAAGGTTGACCACTTCCATCATAGGAAGCTTAGGGAAGCCATTGAGACTGAGCATCATGCTACAAATATCAATAGGGATGATCGTTGGAAGTTGAGTAAGAGATGGACTCTAGCTCTCTTTAGATAATTTTTTTTTATTCATATTTAAATAATTAAATCTCTAACATAACTATTTTATATTAAAAATTACATAAAAATTATATATATTATATTTTATTATAATATTTATTAATTAATCAATACATTTTTTAAATTAGTAATATTTCCTATTAACTAATTAACGAATTTATTAACTACTAGTTTTTAAATGGTTAGTTTTTTAACATCTAGTTTTCTTTGGCTAATACTGCCCAATGATGCATCCACACTATTTATTCAATAAGGTGGACGAACTTATTCACCTTGTCCTGAGGACAAACCACTTTAGTTGGTTAGAAACCTCTACCAAATACTAATAATGTGATTAATCCCAAAAGACATTTATCTATTCTATAGATGACAAAAGTCTCCAATCTAACAATATACTAGAGATAAAAATATTAGTTTTTATGAGAAACAATCTCTTTTATCTCTTAAATCTTGTAGGTCAATTTCAATTTTTATCTCAAACTTTTTTTCAAATTATATGTAATTAAATTTAAAAATAATACAAATTTAATTTAATTTAAAAGTATATAAAATTGATAAAATTATCATACATTTACAATGACATCGAAAATTAAATTTCATTTTTAACTCTAGAAAAAAATCAATCCATAAAATAAAAAAGTGATTAATTTATGAAAATATATAACAAGTATAGCTCTGAAAATATATGACATTCCTTAACAGCTTATCACTACATATACATGGTTTACTTTTAAATTAAACCAACATACAAGGTAGGATATTTTCATGGTAATAAATGGCGTCAAACTTGAAACAACATTTGTGTGAAGTCAACTGAGGAGATGCATGGAAAAAGATTGGAAATAAAAAAATATGGTGCATTACATTGGTCTGTCATCTGTAATGGTAGTTTTTAGATTTTTAGTTTATAACTAATATGTTGAGAAACTTCACGTAGCCGAAACATATACAAAATTCGCAGTTTTTTCATATTGGATTAGTTCAAAAAATTCTAGTAATTATGATATGCATCAGTTGGTTTCGTAAATATAACAATACCGAACTAGACTTTGTCTAGATTATTTTAACATATTTTTTCTCAAAAACACAAAGTTTTCAAAGAATACACCAATGCGTTTGAACATGAATTTTTATGAGTCCTTTGATTTTTAAATAACACACACTCAAAGAAATTTTAAGTTGACATATCAAATGTGAATAAAAAAATTTCAAAAAATAAGTAATAGAAAGCTAATAAAATTTCTGACAAGTTTTTTTTTTATCATAAAATGAAATTCTAAACATAAAAATTGTTTTGGCATGCAGAAAGTTAAAGAACAGAAAAAAATGATATTTTTTTTCTCACAAAAGGGAAAAAGTATAGCAACACATTTTGCGGATTTCAAACAGTTTTTATTCCCAAATGTTTTGGTGGCTTGAGAATAAGAGATCCAGTCTTCATGAATAATCTTATGGATGTAAAACTATTACGTGGTTTAATTAAAAGGAATTATGTTTAGTGGAAACAAGTTCTACACTGCAAATATTTCTCCAAGGAAAGAAACTTTTATATCCTTCAAGCTCTCCCCAATAGGGGTTTCTCTCATGTGTAGAGGAAAATAGATGCCTCAATTATAATTATCAAATAAATATAATCATGGGTCCTAGGAAATGGAAAGAAAATAAACTTTTGGTTTGATAGCACCATGGAGGGCCAATATCTAGGCTCATATCCTTCCCTACATCCTCTTTTTGAATGGCTCTCTTCGAAAAATAATATTAGATTAGGGGACATCTCTTCTTGGTTTGAAAATGGTTCATGGGAGTCTTGTAATTTGGGTTTTCTGCTGGAAACATTGAATGGGACATGCAAAGCTGTGGAATCACTCCTAGCTTGGTGCGCTCCAACCTCTATTGAGGAGTTGTATTCTCATGGTTGGGGAACCTCCCATTACACGATGAAAAGGGGGTACAAAGTTCTCTTGAACCTTGGCCTTATATCTCTCCCTTCAAGGTGATGGGGTAATGTTTAGAATCTTGATTACCTCCCTAAGATAAATTTATTATGTTGGATCGTGGCTCACAAGAAAATTCTGACGGTGGAAAATATTGTAAAATGTGGAATATTTTTCCCTTCGTGGTGTGTATTATGCAGAATTGTTAGGAGAAAATAGATCATATTTTCCTTAATTGTTCCCTTTTCCAAGGTAGCTTTGGGATTGGTATTCATCTTATATTCCAAATCAATTGGCCCGATAATATTTCAAATTATATGGGGGATGGTAAAGGTGATATATTGTATTCTTTATAGGGAAGAAGAAGACGAAAACGATATGAGAAAGCATCTTCAATAATTCTGTGTTGGAAGTTGTGGTTACCTAGAGAAATAACATTATCTTTCTAAATTAACTGGAAAAGCACTAGTGTAGATGCAAGGGCTAATGGGATAAATGGGAAATATTCTGAGCTAAATAAGCAAAAGACAGTGATTCAAATTTGGATGTCCAAGGACTTTCATAATCCCAAAGGGACTTGGAAACTTAGGTGCTCCAATGAGGAGTTCATGACATGGATTTCCCAATACAAGAAGTATAATATATTTTTTTATGGGGTAGTGAAGGAAAATCGAGGAGTAGTAGGAGAAGATGGGAGGAGGTTATTATTTACCCTAAGAAACACCAAGAATTCTAATTTTCTTTAGGACTGGGGAGGTCACTAATAACTTCGTAGACACATATTCTCAACAAGAGATTAAAACACAATGTGAAACTACAATACAAGAGATAATAGTGGTTGGAGATTCACTCGTTCTCTCTATAATCTTAAATGGATCTCCCCTATCTAATCTCAATCTTGCTCTCATCATGAAAATGATTCTTCACCTATCTCGTCTCATTCCTAGAAGGAAATGTTATCATGTGTTAAGGGATAACATTGTTATATCTAATGAATTAGCCAAATTGGGATACTCTCTCCCTAAATGAGAGCTCGTATGGAAAGAAAAAATCCTATGGGATTCTCTCCCTTATGTAACATATGGATTGGATTAATTTTGCAATTAAAATCAAGATAGGCCAAGGCGGGGTGGGTCACAAACCTTAGTCCCTCAACTGTCAACAAAGGGTGTCTATGCACTCTCCCCATCATGTAATATCTTCTCAATTTCTTGAAATGATTTGGAGTAAAGGGAATTGGATTAGCAGGGGGTGTGTAGGATCCGGTTGTGTGAGGGCTTCGCTCTCTAACATGATGATCCCAAATCCTATGGCAAGGGTGATGTCATGGCCTCGTTGTTTTAGGGGAGGAACATAATCATATTATTGCTTGGATGATGAGGATAAAAGGAATGGTACTTCATAAAGGATGATAATTGCACTAATGATGCAAATTGAAAGGGAAGGTATGGTAGAAATCAATGATTTTGTTTGGGAAACAAGGGAAGAGTGGCATTGTCATTAGTTGGGAATGAATTTTAAGGCTTATAGTTAGGAAATTATATTTATGTGTGAAATTATGGTGAGAAATTCAACCTGCAGATCTTGACTCTTCCTTTGTAGCTCCTGGATCAGAGGTAAATCCACCCAACTCTCGCTACATGGATAATATTATTTTTATGATTTTGATTATGTTTGACGAATATCATTCATTCTCCCATTTGGAATGGTATTATTAGTGCGGGAATGTCCATGGTGACACAAGTTTAATGTTTTGTGGATATGTTGATGGAATATGGGAGTCTTTTCTACCATTGGGTTTTTATCTCGGTGGTTTAGTGAGGCTAAAGATCACCTCCGTTAGGTCTTTGTAGTCTTAAAAGATGTTATGAGAATGACCAGTGTGTGTGGCTTCAAATGGAGGATGTATTTTCCCCTTCTAATTTTTCTCCTTTCCTTTCAAGGTCACAAGCTTAAACTCCATCAATTCTCAATTTTCCTAGATATTACTTTATGTATCTATTTTAATTCTGAGATACATGGTGTGTGCTTCCCTAGGATTTATATTTGAATGGAAGAATAATGACAAGGAATAGGACTAATCAATGACTTTGGTTCACCTTTTTTTTATGCTCTAATATTTTCTCTCGGGAATTCAAGTATATTTTGGTTTATAAATGACATGGTCTCATTGTTGTATATGTTCATATTAACTAAATTAATTCCTTTTTGTAAAGTGATCATGACCCTCATTATTTTGTCTTACCATTAGCGTCCATAGCGTTGACACAACTTGGGAAGTTGATTTTTGCTTTTATTTAGACCATTTGTTTCCACCTAATTGTTGAATGTCGGGAACTTATGGATTCCGTGAGGGAACACAATAGGTTGGACACAACCCTTCGAACAATGCAACAAAGAGTCATCGATTAACTAGAAGGAATGCAATCTCCTCAAACTTGCGTGCACAGCCTGGTAGATGAATTGGACTCCGTACACTCTGAGATCACAACCTGCTAAATGAATTGGACTCCTTGCACTCTAAAATCGATGACATGAGAACATGGTGGGGAAAAAATGTAAATTATAATGACAAAAATGTCTCCTTTGATAATTACTCACATAATTAATGCCTAAAAATCTCATGAAATGAGGACACAATGAGAAAATTATAAAAATGTATATTTTGATAATTATCACATAAATAACACCTACAAATATCGCAAAATGTAAATTTTGTTATTTTTTAATCTATTCTTGTGTGTATGTAAGAGATATGAGGAGATGAATATAAGATATATGAGGAGATGAATATATAAAATATATAAGGAGATTAATAACTCACATCACCTAAATAAATTTTATTTAGAAATTAAAGATATACTAGAGTAGATAAATGTATTTTCGAAATAATCACATTATTATAATTTGGTCGACGTTTGTAACCAAATAATGTGGTTCATCCTCAGGACAAGGTGGAGAAACCCATCGATCTTATCGAATAATTAGTGTGGATGCATCATTTCTTGGTATTAGCCAAAGAAAACTAGGTGTTAAAAAACTAGCCATTAGAAACTAGTTATTTAAAAACTAGACGTTAATAAATTAGTCAATTAGTTAATAGGAAGTAATATTAAATATTAGTAATTAAAAATTTTTATTTATTACTTAATAGATATTATAATAAAATTTAACATATAAAATTTTTTATGTAATTTTTAATATAAAATAGTTATTTTAGATATTTAATTATTTAAATATAAACATAAAAAAAATTATCTAGAGAGAGTTGGAGTCCAGCTCTTACACAACTTCCAACCATCATATGTATTGAGATTTTTAGCATGACGCTCAATCTCAATGACTTCCATAAGCTTCCTATGATTGAAGTGGTCAACCTTAGCAATGACTTTGGAGTCTTCAATACATACATGGTGACAAGATTTCTCCACATGTTCTGCGAGAGCGGATGTGCTAGATCGATTGGGCCTAATGTCTGCAACATGCTCCTAGATTATCTGTCTAATGGATCTACCAATTTCACCAATATAGGGCGTGCCACATGAACAAGGAATCGGGAAAACACCCTTCATGTCTTTCGGTTCGATAAGGTCCTTGACATATTTGAGAGAATTCATAATAGTACAAAGGGGTTTATATTAAGAGGAGACATTATTTCTTCTCAAGACATGGGCAATATTTTCTGTGACCCCTTGGATAAATGGGAGATGAATCTTATAATAGGATCCACATGAGTAGATTTTCCATTTAATCCTTTATATGCCTTTCAAACAACCCTATGGCCCTTATATCTACTATACTTATTATTCTCAAAAGCCTCAAGAAGATGGGTTTTCTCCAACTCCAAGTGGTTTTTGTCAGAGATTCTAAGAGCACGAGTATCAAGAGTTGAAAGAACACCAAATTTCTGAAGGAAAATGATGAGAACAAGCATGAAGATGTTGTTTTATGTGTGTTTTCTTGCGAAAAAACTTGGTGGGAAATGGAACCATCCTCCATTATAGAGAGAAGGATATCCAAGAAAGGAAGTGAACCATGAACCTCAACTTCCATGGTGAATTTGATGGAATCTGATAGGGAATTTAGGTCCCTAAGAAACATATCTAACTTCTTTTGACCATGGGGCCAAATGACACAAGTCTCATCCATGAATATCTTCCATTTCCTAGGGTAAAATTGAGTTGAGACTAAGGCCTTTGATTCAAAATATTCCATAAAAAATTTTGCGACTACACTTGAGAGAGGGGATCCCATAGCAACACAGCAAGTCTGCTTATAGAACTCACCTTGAAAACTGAAAAAGGTTAAGGTGAGGTAGAGACCAACAAACTTAGAAGTGTCTTGGTCAAAGATCTGCTTAACGACATCAATGGCTTCCTTGATAGGGATATTTTTAAATAATGAAACAACATCAAAGATGACTAATAATTCCCAAGGTTTCAACTTGACGTCCTTCCATTCATTCATGAGGGAGGATGAGTCCTTAACATAGGATTCGGTGAGACGCATAAGGTGTTTAAGCTTTTGGGCCAAGAATATAGCAAGATGATAAGAGGGACCACCTATTTCATTACTAATAGTTCCCAAAGGGGCCCCTAATTTATGAATTTTTGGGAGGCCATATATCCTAGGGGTGAGGGGATTGCTCTCAATAAGCTTTCTAGAGAGAGGATTAAGAGAGGGATCTAATTTAATGGGCAGGGAAATCTCCCTAGAAATATTTTTAAGGGGATTATTTTTAAGCTTAATGTAATTTTCACTATTTGAAATATGGTCTGACATTTTTCTAACATAGTCATATTTATCCATAATGACAATGGCACCACCTTCTCAGCCTTGAGGATTACAATGTTGGGGTTGTCCCTCGAGGATTTTAAGGCCATAACCTCGAGCTTGCTCAAGTTTCTTTTGGGAGGGTAAGCCTTCCTTAGAATAATGGATAAATCTTGTCTAATAGTCTACTTTACATTATCAAGAAGATCCTTAATGCCATATTCAATGTTGCAAATAATGTCATCAGTAGGACTCTTCCTTGGGACCAAGGTGAAATTAAGCCCCTTATTAAGGAGATTGAAAACAAAAGGGAAAAATTTAAGCTAGAAATTTTAATGATATTTTTAACATTGGGGCCTTAATTTAAGCTAGAAAGGCCTTTAAAGTATTAAATGGAAAATCTACTCGTGTGGATCATGTTTCCAAGGTTAATCCCCCATGTCCTCAGAAGGAATAATGTCTCCTCTTCATTTAAACCCCTTTGTACTCTTAGAAATTCTTTAGGATCTGTCAAGGACCCTATCGACCCAAAAGACATGAAGGGTGTTTACATGATTCCTTGTTCATGTGTCACACCCTATATTGGTGAAACTGGAAGATCCATCAGACAGAGAATCCAGGAGCATGTTGCAGACATTAGGCACAATCGATCTCACACATCCACTCTTGCAGAACATGTGGAGAAATCTTGTCACCATGTATGCATTGAAGACTCCAAATTCATTGATAAGGTTGACCACTTCCATCATAGAAAGCTTAGGGAAGCCATTGAGACTGAGCATCATGCTACAAATATCAATAGAGATGATGGTTGGAAGTTGAGTAAGAGATGGACTCTAGCTCTCTTTAGATATATATATTTTTTTATTCATATTTAAATAATTAAATCTCTAACATAATTATTTTATATTAAAAATTACATAAAACTTTTTATATATTATATTTTATTATAATATTTATTAATTAATCAATAAATTTTTTTAATTAGTAATATTTCCTATTAACTAATTAACGAATTTATTAACTACTGGTTTTTAAATGGTTAGTTTTTTAACAGCTAGTTTTCTTTGGCTAATACTGCCCAATGATGCATCCACACTATTTATTCAATAAGATGGATGGACTTCTTCACCTTGACAAACCACTTTAGTTGGTTAGAAACCTCTACCAAATCCTAATAATTTGATTAATCCCAAAAGACATTTATCTATTCTGCAGATCACAAAAATCTCTGATCTAACAATATACTAGAGATAAAAATAGTAGTTTTGATGAGAAACAATTTATTTTATTTCTTAAATCTTGTACTTCAATTTCAATTTTTAGCTCAAACTTTTTTAAAATTATATGTAAGTAAATTTAAAAATAAATTAAATTAAATTAAATTTAAAATATATAAAATTGATAAAATTATCATGTAATGACGTCATATATATATATATATATATATATATATATATATATATATATATATATATATATATATAAAGGGATTAGTCGAAAATTAAAATTCATTTTTAACTCTAGAAAAAAAAACCAATCCATAAAATAAAAAATTAATTAATTTATGAAAATATATAGCAAGTATAGCTCTGAAAATATTTGACATTCCTTAATAGCTTATCACTACATCTACATGGTTTACTTTAAAATTACACCAACATACGAGGTAGGATATTTTCGTGATAAGAAATGGCGTCAAACTTGAAACAACGCGAGGAGATGCATGGTGAAAGATTGGAAATAAAAATAAATTGTTTAATTCAATTTTATATCTAAAAATTTCAAAATATTTTGGAAAATTACAATAGATTCATCTTAAATATGGATGAATCTATGAAGGCCCTTCTGTCTCAATTGACCCGATGCACTCCTCTGAACAAACCTTATCTTTATGTTTATGCAAAGCGTGCCCTTTTTTCAATTTCCCGATAATTCTGTTTTATGTTTAAAATATGGATGGTCTTCGTTTGAACAAACCTTCGCCCGCCAAGAATCAGCAGAATAATGCGACCGACCTACGCGCTTTGAAATTTTTTTATATTAATTACTCCACGCTCAAGTATCTGTATTTGAACACAGGACGAGTGACTCGCTGGAGTCGGGAGCTAATATACTCAGTATTCGAGCAAGATGATGTAACTTTAGATTTGATTTACTCAGATTTTATAGTTATTAAGTTGATATTATAATAACTTTATTTTATGATGATAATGATGGTGGTTAACATCTAGTGAGTGAGACCAATTTTTGGTTTATTGGAAAAAAAAAAAAAAATTATTTAAATTAATTTAAGATTTTATACCTATGTCTGAAAAACTTAGAAAGAAACCTCCCAAACTCACTATAATTTTGACATCTTAAAAAAATCAAAGAATATATACCAAGGCTTAGCCTCCTTTTTATGTTTTCTATGTGTTACCTCTCCAATTCGCCATATAGATAGGTGTAGTGATATCTTTCACTTCCGCTCACCCTCTCTTGGATTTGAATAATTTCCTCTGTATCAGCGTTTAGCTACACATTTTTAATTGTTCCTTTTATTCTTTTTTCTTCTTGTTTTGTTGTATGGTTCCGGGGAGGAGACGCCTGGATTTTTCTTCGGGTCTTTACAGGTAAAAATTGAATTTCTTCTGAACGAAATTCCATGTGAAACCCGATTGGGATCAAGACGGTATTCCTGTCTAATTCCTGTCGGTTTATTTGCGCATTTTGCAGGTAATAACTATTTCCTCGGTGCTATATCTTGGCGTCTTGCCTTCAAAATTATTCTGTTATTTCTGTTTTCTTATAACAGAAGCTGCTACATTTTGTTGTCTCTTGGGAGTGCCTAATGTCACGAATGCTATATATTTTATTTTGTATAATCCCAGGGATTCCAATTTATAACTTCCTTGAAGAGGCACTGTAATTAAATTTCAGTTTCTCCTTTTATATATTGTGAAGACCCATGTTACGTCAATTGAGCTCCGACCTTAGTTTATCATTCATGCATTTTCTGTTCCAAGAGTTTCCAGTTTATTGGCCTAATTGGTCTGTAATTTTAAATGATTAACTTAGATACTATTCTTCGTTTAATTATTCTTGAACTCCTACTTATGATTTCTTAAATGGAACTAGATGTACGCTTAACCTCACGGTTAGAGTTTTAACTACTTTGTTATATGTTTGATTTACCATGTTTTCGTGTTTCAGCTGAATAATGCATATGTTCTCTATGTTTTCATCTTTTTTCATAAAGTCTTGTACTTTGTTTACTATAATTATAAATATCTAAGGGTTACAAACATACTCTTTTTTTTCTTGGTTTAATAATTGATCTTTATTTCAATTACCCCTTAAGGAAAAATCCATTCGCCGCTCAAGGCAGTGTCTTGGTTTAATAATTAATCTTTATTTCAATTACCCCTTAAGGAAAAATCCATTCGAAATTTTCTCTGTTTGGATTTTGCTTACCCTGACCGCACATATACGTTCAGATGTCATATTTATTATTATACGGTGTGTAAATATGCGAGTTAACCACTAATTACTTCAAATATACTCCTAATTACTACCTTTCCTACTAAGAAGAAATCGTAAAATAATAATGGAGGAATAAAAATTTGGATGTAATAAGAGTTTTATTGTAATGCTTTAACATCTTTATCTGTGCTTAACTTCGACACATACATTATCTTGTTGGAGTTAGTACTATTATGACAATAGATAAAAGATACCGCACTAGAAACGACGAGTATCTCATAGTCCTATAATTGTTCGGTAACTGAATCTATGCTTTTCTTTCAACCTCCATATTGTTCTTGTGTTCTTTTAAAATGCTAATTTGATATTCGTTTTCTAAAATCCTATAAATTACTGAGTATTACCCTCAGCATACCAACTTTTCTTTATCTCTTAATTTCACTTATAAACCAATTTACCGTTAATAGAGTACATACATTCCATCACAGCTTCTAATTCAGATTCACTATACCTATAGGAATAAAGTATACTCAGCTTTCAAGAAGAGGTTTCCACTTCAACTACTAAATATCCATGTTTCCTTAGTAAATACAACTTTATAGGAATTTAGGTTTATTAATCTAAACTCTGGCTTGCTATACTAAAGTTCAACTATTAAGTATCTATGTTTCCATAGTACATAAAACTTTATAGGAATTGAGGTTTATTAATCTGAACTCTGGTGTGCTATACTAAACTCCATATAATAATAGTCATTCTACCATCATAGCTTCATTACATATCAACGCTGGAAACTAAACCTATAATTAAATAATTTCGTAATATTAACGATATAAATAAAGGATTTTAACGATTAAATTCATTCATCACAATTAATTATAGTAATAAATTTAGTTAAAAAATAATAATTTTAATTTATAATTGTTTTGGGTAAAATTAAATATGACAGGTTACATAACAGATTTTACATTGAAATTATGATTTTGAGAGTTATATATATATATATATATATATATATATATATATATATATCATTGAACATAGAATAGATGGTGAAAATGTGTTCTATTAAGGTACTGTTAGAAATTCAATGGAAAAAATCTACCTATTCGTGTTCAAGTGATTTTGATGACTTGGATAACCTATATAATTACTCAAAATACCTAATATATATATATATATATATATATAGTAAATTTCACTTGACACAAGACATTTACATTTTTTTAGGTTTTTCCCAAATCAATATATGTGTACACACAAGATGTAACAATTTTTTAAACTTATTTATTAATTTGATAATTTTAAAAATTAAATAATTATATATATATATAGAAAGAAAGTTAAAAACAATAAATATTTATTTGATTTTCACTAAAATGTTATAGAAAGAGATAAATAAAAATATTATAACAAGTTAGAAATGCAATAACACATAGGCACTATAAATTATTTTAGAAACTCTTGGAGAAAAAAAGCTCTTAATAACAGATTTATTATTCTTTGGCCCAAAAGTGTCTCGGAAATACCATGAGAAAATCCATGGGTTATTGAAACATCAACCTTGTAAACTACCAATGAAAAACCGGTTAATGATGATATCAAATTGACTCTATGACCTAGCTTTTCCTAACAATTACACCCTTAAAGTTGTCTTGGTAAGATTAACTTGATATCTTTGTTGAAGCTCATATAAAAAAGTTACCATCCATTGGAATACATGGGTCTCTAATTGTTGTATCCTCTAGTTTTCGACACATCCTTCGTCAATCATCTCTCATTCCTGCCTCAAGATAGCATAAGAGTACATGTGCCACCCTCATATCTATTCAAGTGGTATACCTATTCAAGTGGTCCATTAGACAACTTCATAACTAGATATGCCATAACAATACAACATGTATAATTCACTAATAACTCAAATTACTCCTATTTATTCAAGTGATTCATTCCACAAACTGTTCCTGTATTTTTTCTATATACTACCATGTTATAACATATATATTTGAATAATAAACTTCACAACAACATTGAGAAATACATCACTTTTATAACTAAACTTTACCACCTAGAAAAAAAGCTCTATAATGTTCATACACTCCATAATGACTTAACTCCTTCCAAAATCCTCAACATCATTAATTCTATTTACATTCTCTCTAAATAAATAAACATTTTATAACTACATCTCCACCTAAACCTGAAAAACCTATGAAATGGGAAAAAATATAAAACGATATAATGAAATATTACATTTTATGAATAGATTTTACACCTAGCATTATAACAATGTAGAATCAATTTCTTAATATAGTTTATCTATCACATTCTTTCCATGTTTTTTTTAAATGAGAATCCAGGAATCTGCTACCAAATATGTTTGATGCTAATAAGGGGCTACTAGGAAAGGTTTGTTTGGTCCATTAATGTAAGAAAAATAAATAAATTAATATGTGAATATATCTAATATAATTATGTATAATAAAATTAAATAATATTATAAAAATAATAAAAAATAAATTAGTAGTTTATGCACATAGTGTGATTAGTAATAGCATAGTCTAAAAAGGTCACGTTTTCACCTAGAATCCAGCAATGATTTTCAGAAAATCTGGCAAAGATTTGCTCATAATCTTGTTTACAGTTGTTAAACTTTAATAAAAAATGGATTCTAAACACTCCAAGCACAAGATTTAAAAAAAAACTATTTCACGGACTCCGTAGACAACTTGCAATCATCTTATCCCGCAAATAGACTCTCCGACAATGACAACGACAATGCCAATGTCAACGTCAACGAGATCATCTTTTCGGAAGAGTCATTATTGGACAAGCGAAAAAAGGACACGCAATTGTAACAAAGGACGAATATGTGATGGGTGGATTGAGACAGAAAGGCCTGCATCGGGGCCGATCGGGTCGATTGTCATGCGGAGAAAGAGGCCGCGTACATCGGATTTGAGTGTCGACTGTCATTTTCAGTGTAGTTTTCAAAGCATATTTTGAAATTTGACAAAATAGAATTGAATAAAACAATTGATTTCTATTTTCGCCATTGACTCCAATCTATCCTCGTGCACCTCGTCGGCTGACTTCACACAAACATTAATACAAGTTTGACGTCATTTTTTATCACGAAAATAACCTTTCACACGAAGGTTGTTTCAAGTTTGACGTCATTCCTTATCACGTAAATAGCCTACCTAGACGGTGATCATTATTTCCCACGCTGTAGGTTATGGCGAAGCTTATAGTCCATCTCCCTATAATGAGTTGGGGGAGGAAATGTCCACTGCAAAATTATGTACGTGCTAATGTAGGTAATTCTTGCCTATGCGTGTTTATGGGCATATGGGTAACATATAAATTTAAATCGAAGTTGTTCGCTGAGCTTGTGAAATAGCCAGAATATGGTCAGCGAAAACTCAAAAAATTAGGGATTTGGAGTGTTTAGAATCCATTTTTTATGCTGGAAATGGATTTAACACTATCAAAAATCCTTAGGGCACTCAAAATACTAAAATTTAACAATTGTAAACAAGATTCTGGGCAAATCTTAGCCGGATTTTCTGAAAATCATAACCGGATTCTGGGTGAAAATGTGGCATTTTTAGACTACTCGATTTAAATCTAATGGTGGGCATATACTATCTCCACTAGCATTAAATAATCTATAGCCTCAAAAATATGTGTTGTTTACCTAGACTAACAATGTCGTTGAGATTTTTTTTTTTAACCATATATATTTAGTGATAAGCTATTAACTAATGTTATATATGTTGAGAACTAACTTAATTAATTAACAAATTTATGGATTTATTTTGTTTTTCAAATTTATGTTAGATTTAAATTGAATTTTAATGATGGATGAATCTTAATATAACATCATGTCATTAAATAAAGAATTTTTCTTATTAAATTTAGGTTTTTTTTCTTATAGTTAACTTCAAGTCTTTCTCATGCATAAACCTCTTATTTTTTCTTTATCTATATCTTGTCAAATTATTTGAATGTGTTCTCCAAGTTTTTATTCCTTGATTTGCTAAATATTTGAGTTAAACTATGTTAAATTAGTTATTTTAGGCAATCCATGAGTTTTCAAGTTTTAGCTAGACTTTTGATTGTAGTTCTAAGTTTGGTGAGTGATATATTTGGATAAGCTATGAAATATGCTGCCAATAAATTCATGCCACTGTATTTTTCCTTTAATCCCTTGCCTCTTTGTATATTGGCCCCTTTGGCCCATATGATCAAGGAGTTGTAAGCTCAGCCTTAGTCCCTAAGCACTTATCAAACCTGCGCCTTTGGTCATTATGTCGCATAGAATCAAGTTCTTGTCCTTAAGGGTTGGCCCCGACTCCTTTATCCCGACACTATTTCATAAACACCTCTGGGGTGTGCCTTGGGGGATAACATATCGCATGGGACATCCTTTCCACCTTCTCCCATTGGTTGCCACTGATCAAATGTATTATCGTTGTGTTCCAGAGTGTGTCAGCCCAGAAGCTCTCCACTGCGCTATCATAAGTTACGTTTGGGGTCTAGGGATCAAGATGAGTTGTCCCAGTGGGTCCATCCATTTCACCTACAAACCAATAAATGAAAATTCGGGCTTAATTATCACTGACATCTTCCACTTACGTCTGACTCCTAGTCACCTCGTAGGTCCTCCTATGTGCACTGCTTGATGCCTTCTAGGATCAAGCTTACGGGATGATTTCATGCTTATGTCATCTCCGCCATGTGGCACCTCGAGAGTGTGACACATGTTGCCTTGATTTTTCCCACTAGAGTACCTAAAAACCCCAAATCTTCCTACCATATTTCCCCCTGTATGTCATGTTGATGTCATCATCAATCAACCATATGTTTTCACATTCTTTATCTTTGTCTCTGTTGGTCTTATTGTGTATTGGTCTAGTTGTCCACCACTCCTTCATTCCATGGACCACGTCACGCCGACATCACCTAGCCTGATCCCCAGTGGTGGTTTTTGCACCCCCTCTCATGTTGTTTGTAGTTTAGAGGGGGGGTATTGTAATCATCCTCCACCATCGAACTTGCAATCGACACTCTGGGAAAGACACCTTTATGACACCCCCCTGTGCGTTAAAAATTGAGTGTGTTGAGTCCGCGCAATTTTTCTGACGCGTCATTGGGACACGTGGTGCTTGATCCACCAACAAACATGCCTGTTGTTTAAATGTCTTCCCCCACTAATCTTTCTTCCATCTTCTTTGTCAATTTTAGTCAACTGCCAAATTTAATGCCTGCTAAGACCACCACTTTATTTTTGGATGCAACCTTTGACCATGGTGTTTTTTACCTTTGACCTGAATATATTATGATCCTGGAGGCCATTTTCTCACTTTCACATACCACTGGAAATATATTTTAGAACTCTTTCCATCTAAGTGGGTTCCACTTTACCATGGGTTGTTCTTATGTACTATAAAGTCCTTCAAATTCATTTTACATTCTCCATCCATTCTCGGTTCATCTTGAAATAATCATGTTTTTTTCCGATCATGTATCAACACCTTTTCCATCCTTTGTCATCAATGACAACGTATATCTAGCACATTAGTCCTAACACTACTCTTATGCTTTAGTAATATTTTTTTAATGTCTAATTTTCTTTTTTCTCACTTTGAACAACTCAATGTTTTCCAAATAGTATCTCTAGACCAAGACTTGTTAGCATTTTTATTTATGTTATGTCAAGATAGTTTTAGAATTCAAGAAAATCTCATCATGAGGAATAACATTTCTTTGTAGTCAGTGAAATAACCCTCAAATTCAACCTTTTAAATTAGAAATTGGAGAGAGCATCCACTGAACAGGATTCACACACAAATAATTAATTTCTATATTCTAATCAAATGAATATATTACAATTTTTATAGTGTTGTTGAGATCCAACTAATTCCACTCTTGGAGGGAGAAGTTGAGAGAATCTCTCAACATCCTCCAACACACCAAACTAATCCCTAATCTATAGTATGCATCATAAATGAGGCATTATCTCAAACACCCTCCCTTAATGCCTACATTACATAAATGAAGAACACACTAATTTAATACAAACATTTGTCTGCCCTGGTCTTCATTAACATTTGTACCCACTCCGAGATCTCATAGACAACGCTCTTTTCTCCACCATTTTCGAGCTACCATTCAATCCATTTAAAATACATTTGTTTCTGACCAACAATGTTAAATTTGTAAGATCAAAGATTCTTGACACCCCCGAAGAAGAGTCTCGACACTGAACTATCCTATGGAAATATTTCCATCTGTGAAATAACCCCGAAGAATAAATTTCAATAGTCTATAGGAAAATATTCTGGATACAGAATATGATCAGTGATTAATCCTACAAAGTGACCTTTACACACAAGGATCTCATTGTATAACCTGTAACCGATGCTCTTGAAGCCCGAAGCACAACAAGATCCATCAGCATATGACAAATTCACACAATCAAATTAGCCAATTGTTCTCTTGGCACTGAAGAACGTCGAGAACGACTAAATTAAATAATGCTAATTTGTTCAATAATTGGTTCTGCACTACAAATCTTACAACAACAAATTCATGAAATTATCCAACAAAAAAAACCGTAGTTCCAAATGAATTGGAATTATAAAATCTTTAGTTGGTCAAAGTATAAGGATTTCTAGTCACCAAAAACGTTAGAGAGTGAGGAAAATATCATAAGCCCATCGTATCCTCTTGGAATTATCCTTGCCCAAGGGAAAATCTATCTTAACAATAATATAAAAGTTGGAATTAATGGAGAAAGCTAGGTTTAGATGTTTGTTGTGATAATGATAGGATTGAGACTCTAATATTAGATCTCAGATCCTACTATCTAGGGAGTGGTTCAAACCACCCTCCCTGTATGCAAGTCTATATGTATGAGGTTCTACTATATGAAGGATAAGTTCATTTTGTATGGAGTGGTTGGGCACTCTCCAGTTATGTCACCTGGAGGACCCATTCAGATTAGTAGAATTCAATTTTTGACATGGTATCAGAGCTTTAGATGGAGGCTAGGTGAGTTTGTTTGTCGATAAATAGAGAATTGAGTGTGGATTCGGCATCGATGGAGCATATGTCAAATCAAATTAGTGGTTTAATCCCTGCGTGAAAAAAGTGGATTGTTGTTACTCATGTGGTGGATCATTGGTGCGATGAGCCCATTACCGAGACGCCTCGGATTGGGGATGCTCGAGTTTGTGTAGATCAAGGCATCCCAAGAGGTGACGTGGAGGAATTACATTCATGACTGTCAAGTCCCTTTCTTGCCTGTGTGTAATAGATCACCTCCTCTCACCGTCGAATTGCTTGTCGGAGAGGTGATACTCCACGTGACAATTAACTCGTTGTTTTGACCATATTCGACAAGTTTTGTGCACGAGATTGAAGTCTCCTCGACGTGCAAAGGGTGGAACGTTGACATGTGGAAGTTGACCGATGATGTTGACGTTTGTGTGTTGAGCTTGCATGGAGGCAGTGAAGTCTGAGCTTGGAGAATTTTTTGATGGCATTGCGAAATCCAAGTTTGGTGGCTGATTGTGTTCAAGGAGTTGCAACTATTATTTAAGGGTGGACTCGAGTGAGCTTGCATCAGTGATTCACTTCAGATTTGGTTGTGTGGCATAGAAGCCACACTCTACAAGGTTCTACATTTGAAGAGATGCCAAAGAGAGAAGTTTTCCACCTACGTGGTAATGGGGTTGTTGGAGCTCATTAGAGGATCTAGTGGAGTCGAAAATAAATTTGGAAACAAGAAAAAGATGGAATTTTCCAATATAGTTGCACTTTTAGACATATTTCATCCTGATGATATTTTCTTCATGAGGCTTGGTTGTTTTATTAATGACCACGATTATCGAGAGATACTATATGTTCTGCAACAACGTGAGATTGAATACTCACGAGTTGTTCCTCAGGAAGGATGTAGAGAGGAAAATATGGTTGAAGATCAAGAAGACCAAGTAGTCGTTCTTGAGGAAGGAAGTAAAGAGGAACATATTGTTGAAGATAAATTGGACGAGCCACATCATGCTAATTGCAAAGACACGACAGAAGAAGAAAAATCTAGAGAGAATTCAAATTATGATAAGCTTATGAATATTTATGTGTGTGCGGATGTTAACAACAACAAGGAAAAAGAAACAAATTTTGAAGAGGAATTAAGGTTTCTTGAAGCATGGCTTGAAACACCATGTATTTATGAATTCAACATAGAATTTTCATCAATGAATGATGAAGACAACATCATTCACATTCATATGGTTTACATAGGAAATAGTGAGAGGAAAATTTCTCCTATGCAGCCTGTCATAATTTTGAGAAGGGTGAGGATAAGAGTTCAAGCTTTCCATCATTAGGGAAGAAATGAGGTGAAGATATATCACTACCCCATGGCGAGGAAATTGAATATGAAGCCTCACCTCGGAATGAAAAAGTATCGACTCGCAAACAAAAAGACCAAACTGAAAACCTCTGTTACCAAGTTTTTCAAGTTTTTTATGTTTTTTATGTACACTTAAATGAGACCGAGACAGTAGGCGTATGTTGTTTTTCATTACCATTTCTCCATTAAGGGGGAGTGTTGGAATTAATGGAGAAAGCTAGATTTAGATGTATGTTGTGATAAGGATAGGATTGAGACTCTGAGATTATATCTCAGGTCCTACTATCTACGGAGTGGTTCAAACCACCCTCTTTGTGTGCAAGTCTATATGTACAAGGTTCTTATGTATGGAGGATATGTTCATTTTGTGTGGAGTGCTTCGGCACTCTCTAGGTATCTCACCTGGAGAATCCATTTAGATTAATAGAATTCAGTTTTTTACAATAAACCCAGTCAATTTATGAACGTAGATGGATGAGAAAAACTATGAAACCCTAACCAAAATTAAAAGAACAAAAAAAACAACCTCACGAAATGATAGTGATTTCTGAAATAAGCATAGATTGATCACGCTCATATCTTACCGAAAGAAAACTCCTTCTTGATCTTGAGAAAATACTTGTTGGGATTACTCTTGTACTTGCATCCCTTTTCCAACTTGCTAGGTTTATTGAATGGTTCTGAAACGAATCCTCCATTGATGAATTCAACGAACCCGTCGAAATATGACAATATGTCCCTAGAAGTTACACGACGAGACCGATTGGAGGGAATGAAATCCACGATAATGGCACCTCCACAAATTGTTTTGCTTCCAAATCAACTATTATTGCTTTCAAACCAGCTGCTACTTCCCTACGCAAGGCTCGAAACCACGTGTTTTGAGGAAACATAATAAAGAAAATGTTAAATATAAGATAAGAGTTTTAAGGTTTCATGTACTAGAAAAATTAAAGTTACAAGCGATGACGTTGAGCCTCAGAATTTTTAGCCATGGTGGTGGTTGCAAGCTAATGTCACCACCTTCGCAACTACAACCTCAAAAGTTAAACTATGGAAGGAGGAGAAAAACTCAGTACAGAAGAAAAATAATACGCTTGCATCTTAGCTAGATATCACTGCCCAAAGGGGAGTGATATAATAAGATGTAGTTATGCCTATATCAATCACATGCACAATTATATTGGTAAATGTGATTGATATATGCTGATAGGTATCAATTGTATGGGTTTAATATTAATATTGATAAAAATAAAAATATAATAACATTAATATTATAACAATTATTATTATATTAAAAAATATTATGATTATATTAAAATTATGACAATAATTATTATTATTACAATAATAATTTATAATAATTACTATAATACTAATGATATTATCAATAATATAATAGACCTAAGTGATTACTAATATAAATCCAAGGGATTAGTAAACCCAAGAATGACCATGGTTGACTCAAGGTGACAATATTCAACCACAGTTAATCATAGGTGATTATAGAAACCCAAGGATTAATAATATAAACCATGATATTACTATATTGACCATTAGATTGATATTATAAGCCCTAAGATTATAAGTGTTCATATATTAATATAAATATTAGTGATTTATGTTATAAATTCAAGGAATTGTTAATATTATAAACCTAAGGAATTATAAACATTAGGAATAATATTATAAAACCTATCATTATAACCTCAAGGGATTAATAAACGTAAGAATGGTCATGGTTTACCAAAGATGACCATATTCAAGTGGGTTTAATCTAATTTTTCTATAGAAACCCTAGGATTAATATTATAAACCATAATATTAATAAAGTGAACCTTAGATTAATACTATATACCCTAAGATTATAAATGTTAGTATATTTATATACATAACAGGGATTAATATTATAAAACCATGAAATTAACAAATCTAATGGATTAATATTATAAACCCAAGAGACTAATAATATTATAAACTCAAGGGATTAATAAACTGTGAGGATTATTGATATTATAAACTCAAGGGAATACCATTAAACCCTCTGTATAATATTATAAACCCAATGGACTATAAAAGAAAATAATAATATTATAAACATAAGGGATTATAAACCATAAGAATAATATTATAAACCCAAGGGATTAATATTATATATTGAAGGGATTAATAAATCAAAGAGATTTATATTATAAACCCAGGGGATTAATATTATAAACCCTTGTATCAATAAACCGAAGGGATTAATGTTATAAACCCAATGGATTAATATTATAGACCCTTGGGATTAATAAACTGAAGGGAGTAGGGTATGCTTCCTTCCTTTTATTTTTTGGTGCGAGGGGCCTTCAGTCGAACCCCACCCTAGATCAGTGCCTAGTTGGTTGAAAAGTATTGCATGCCAAGGAATTTTGGTTGGGGTGGGGAAGAATTTCAAGTCTCATTATGTGTTTCGTCATTTCAAAGAACAACACAGGGTCAACCACGAATTTTTCCACCCTTTTTTTTCATGCGATATATCGTGCATTGGAGTTAGTATTTCTTCCTTTAAGTTTGATCCACGGGTAACTATTCTGGGTTCTTGTGGGTAGCTTCACCATGGGGTTTGACAACCAATTTGGGTCTCTAGTCAGGGATATTCATATGTATACAGATATCCCTCATGGCTGAGGTCAACCCCAAAAGTGAGGTGGTGAATAGGGGAAGGCAACGCATAGAGCAGTCAATGAAAATTCATCTACTACATACCTAGTGAGTGTGGAGAAAGAGGGGGAAGTAGCCCCGGATCACGGCCACTCCCCAAAATGCATGGACTTGCTGGTCACCTTTGAATTTCTAGCTGACAAATTGAGAGGAATACATGCTAACCTAGAAATCCTCAGTTAGCATAGATACGAGGTGAGGAACGAGCTAATGGCATGCATGAACAAAATTCATCTTAGTCAGAATGAGACTCTCGAGAAGTTGACCAACTTACGCAGTAGTCAATAGTGGACTAACGAACACCTGCATGAATTGGAGGCCAGAGTAGAAAAAATTGATTTCCAGATGCATGAGTGCCCCCACCTACTTGCAGTGCCTCCTTTAGACTCTCGTCGGCCACCTCCCTAATATGTTCTCCACGTGATGTATTTTAATTTTATCTCTCTTTTGGCATGTATGGCTATCTATCCCACCTAAAATAAAGCCATAATTGAAAAAAATTTACATACTTTGGCTCTCCTATCTAGAAAATAAGGTCAGAGTAAAGCTAGGAAATCTATTGAGAATAATTTTGTACTTTTTATTTTAATGAGAATATAATATAATCTATTCGATTGACCAAAAAAAAAAAAAACCAAAGGGATTTCTAATATAAAATATTAGGATTAATAGACCTAAGGGATTATTACTATTATAAACTCTTTGGATTAATAAACCCAAGGAATTAATAATATATACCCTTAGGATTAATAAACCTAAGGATGACCATGGGTGACTGAAGATGACCATTTTCAACAAAGGTTAATCATGGTTGACTATCGGAGCACTGAATAACCATTTTGACCAAGGTTTATTATGCTTGATGATGGTTGATGGTGGTTGAACATGGGTGATCATGGTTGGAAATGGTTGACATTAAATGACCATGGCCTACAGCGCAGTTACCCTTTCCTGAACTGTGCAATCTTC